>CM055896.1:52023485-52064462 GCA_029582155.1 Panopea generosa
GAGTGACTCTGCGTTAACAGACACTTCAACTATATTATGAAAAAGTATAACCGATGTCAACATACTCTGCCCATCGGTTATACTTTTTCATAATATAGTTGAAGTGTCTGTTAACGCAGAGTCACTCTCTCCCATACAGAAAATGCACATGAAAACTTATAGATTGTATAACAAATTATTTACTGTTTATACTTTCACCCATAAAAATACTTCATATTCAGTTAAAATAACTACACTCATGTCACTCTCATTTTGCTTCAGTCTGAAATGACTGTTAGGTCTTAGTTTGTTGCAAAATTGATTTACAATCACTCAGTTGAAACTTGCCTAAGCCCCTGATTAATGTCAAGAGGGCCATAAGTTCAAGCCACAACTCAGTTGCACATTATCTCTTTGGTTTTCACTTTTAGCAGTGTTTCATCTGTAGATAATATATCAAATTATCATTTGTATGTAAAACATGGATATTAGTTATGATAAAAGCATTTACCTTATATTCAATTTGCTTGTGTTGATGTCAAATCATTTTGGTCCTTTCTTGTCTGCTCGATGCTTCTTGTTTGTTTCCACAGCCACATGTACAGTTTATGAATAAAATTATGATAATAGGCCATTGCCATCATGGCATGCCTAGTTTCTTCTGCACTGTCTTTCAATACGAAAGTTTCATCATTAATTGAATATCGCACCTGGTCAGCTAAACGTCAAATTTAGACAATCCTTCTTTCTTAATGTCTACACCAGGTTTGTATAATATTGCTGCAGGTGAAGTCACACTGTCTTTAGAGCTTTGGGACATATTCTTGAATTATCCATACCCGAGTAGGAGTTGTACAAAATGTTAGCACTACGAGTGTTAGTGATCTTTTCATCAGTTTCTTCGACTGCGCTACAGTATGTTCAAGCGCATCTGGTCATTGAGGACGCAAAAATACTATACTTTTTCATGCTTGTCGGTAACTTCATTAACGAAAATCTTTCCTGACATCCAAAATAAACTTTACTTTGCAAAAATCCAAACGGAGAAATTAAACATCAAAATTAAAAGTAACAGAATCGAATTGTGTGCAAAGCAATGCACAGTAACAAACTGTAGAAAAGTCATTAAGAAGTATAAGATAATATACCTATTTCATACAAGAGTTGTCGTAAAACAGCGCTGAACTTTTCGAATATTTTGTATAAGTGAAAATTTTATTGACACTGTTGACAAATCAAAGCAATTCAAAGTAAACAAGAGTTATCTAACTTTCTAAATCGAGTAGGTCTTATAACTGCAATACCTTGTATGAAGTTTCAATCCAAGTCTTGTGTTAAGTTTCAAGTCAATACATGTAACAGCTACTGAGGGACTTGCACGCAAAAATTTAACCAAGGTGTGATGCCGACGCAGACGCCTATGCCGACGACAGGATGAGTAGAATAGCTGTCTTATTCTTCGAATAGTCGAGCCAATAATTTAGTTGTTTATATAGACCTACATAAAGAAAAGGCGTTATGTAAGCGATAATAAAAACAATGATTGTGTTTTTTGATGGAATAAACACATTTTACTACCTGTCATACATGTACCCATCGGCCTTATGTCATCTGCAACTGTGGTGTATTTCTCCAAAGTATGTTTAATGGGCGACTTGATTACGTGTGACCTTGGAACTTGAGGCTTAAATAAAAAGTACATGATCTTCAATAAGAAAAAGAAGTGTAATTCTCATTTAATTATTTTTCAATAAAAATCTCCAATTAAGCACAACGTTTTAGATTCTTATCACTGCTCAATAAACATTTTATCTGTTGTATAATCAATTATGCCTGAAACGCTTCATGACATGCCACTGTTGATCCAATACACAATCTAAAAAAGAGGTCCAAATGTCTATGATGCACTTACAGATGAGAAAAATGAGAAAAATTTAAATGTTTTCTTATAGCATTTTCATGTAAGAAAGTGCCTTTACTGGGCCCCAATAAATCCTGGTGCCTTTTTTAGTTTTAAAACTTAAAAACCTATGAATCATTTAGTCCAAATGCGAAAAAATTGGCTTATCCGTTATTATAATATGAAGGTGTGAGTAATGGCTATACACCTTGCACCTAAACAGCTATGTGTGGTGTCCTTGTGCAAGACACTTTTTCCACACATGATTAGTACTGGTTCTACCAAGGATAATTTCAAGCATGATTTTTTTTCAGTTATAATATCTTGTTTCACTTTCGAAGTAAAATAAAAAAATAACTTAACATAGAATCATTAGCCAAATTTCTCATTTTCATTCCAATATTAAACCTGGAACTTAAATATATCAGCTTCTATGGTACAAACTTCTTCCAGGTATAAGCATACAACCTTGTGCCATGTTACATTCACATACTGTAAACATTCACAGTAAATCATAAATTGCACCAAAACCGAAACTCAGAATTTGAAACGAAATATGACCTTTTCACTCTGCAATGTAGCGTTGACTTTCAAGTCAGGTTATATATTGCCAACGTATGCCAAAATCCATCCATACAACTGCAAGAAATGTACATTTGCACCAAAACTTTAATGCAGAACTTTAATGTAAATGTGACATTTGCATCCTACAGTGTGACATTGACTTTGAACATTGTGTACTGCCTCACAGTATAACTTATGTCATTTATATTTGCAAGTCATAAAATTTTAACGCATGTGAATTGCTAGGCGAGTTATACAGAGCCAATGGAGCTGGCATCATTGTTTACGTATAATGAAATAAGTGTCAACTTGATGATGGGCAATTTTTTTTCTTAATTTTTAAATAAGATTTTAGAAAACTAAGCATTTTATGCGCATTCAATCATAATGTATGTAGCTGTCAATGATGTACAACAGATCAGGCCAAAGTTGTTGCCGGTTAACCGGGATAACTAATCTGGGATGACCCTTGAAAGGGTTTCAACTTTTTTATGATTACTACGGAGTTAGTAAGGTTTATTAGGGTTTCAGAACGTTTTGGTAAGGTTTATTACGGTTTGTAAACCACAGGAGCAAGGACTGCTATGGATATCATACTGTAGGTAAATCGTAGATCAACTGGGGAGCCGTAAGTGAAACGTACACAATCTTGGTTATCCGGGACAAATCCTATACATCCGAGACAAAATGTACACAGAGCGTGACCAAACATTGCAAACCGTAACATTCATGATCCGTGGCACAAATGGGGTTAACCTTAGCCCAACCTCGACAGAACCTTACCTCAAACGTACGCTAGGGTTTCACTCAGGAGGACTACGGATTGCATGAAATTGTGGCTACTCCAAGGGAGTTCGAAACAATTCAAAACTTTCTTAATGGTGGACGATCCCGGTTGTTTGTGGATGTACAGGGTTGTGGACGGAGATACTAGGGATTTGTCCAAGAATAACCAAGGTTTATCAACCGTGGTCAATCGTAATAGTGACAGTGGGACCCAGGCACAAAAGAGTCAAGTGCTTGTAAAAATATTTACATTAAATTGTTTAATTCAATACCTCCAGAGGAAACAAAGTTTTTTCTTTCCAAAATAATGTTTCTAAGTATCTCCAGTTACTTTATTTATTTTACATAAATTCCAGCGTTTGACACAAAACTATTGCAACAAGGTTTCCGCAAAATGTTCATGATGATAAAAAACTATTTGCGAGAGAACTTATTTGAGCAAGCCAATCTTCCATGAGGCCCTTTAGTTTCTTTTTTTAATAGCTATGCAAATATTTTTCAAAATTCAAAGGGAATCTGCATTACCTTAAAATAGAAATGTTTGCCATGAATGCTTTAATACAATTTGATATATTTATAAAAGTTATAGTAATGCATTGAAAATGCTATAAATGCTAAATTCAGATTTGGTGCAAAACTTTTGAAATTCATAGTCCGGCAGATATTTCACTGAACCTTGCCTTATGGAAAGTCAATTCTCCTTATTGAACCAAATCTCATTTTCTATGACTAGATCAGTAGATATGCTTCAGAACTCAAATTGAATAATAATTTTGCTCAAATGGATGAAAAAATGAGTATTTTCTGTTTTCCCATAGTATCCCTATGTAAAATACTAAGAATAGCCCCTTTATAGGGCCCCTATAGATATTAGCCCAATAATTCTTATATTCATTCAAATCCTACACATAGGGAAATTTATCCCAAATATGAACAAATTTGACTGACTGGTTCTGAAGAAAACGATTTTTGTAATTCCCTATTTTTACCCTTTTGGCCTTTCATGACCCCTTAAGACAGTGGAACTCAATCATTTTAACAAATCTTAACCTCCTTGACCTAACAATGCTTCTGTGAAAATATAGGCAAATTCATTTTTTTTTTCTAAAAATAAAATAATGTTTATTATAATGACATGTGACCCCTCATTGAATCCTCGGGGTAGGGTCATTTTTAAACCCTGGGACACCAAATCTACTAAAACTATAATTGTTTATCATTACTACATAACTATTTTTACAATCTGTGGGGCTGTTCGTGAGAAGAAAATTTTAGCACTATTTTTAGTAACACTGGCTATCTTGTAATTTAGATTGAAAAAAATCTTCTGTATAGTCTTCTATGCAATAGAAACATCCATGTGAAGTTTGAGTTTAATAGGCCCAGTGGTTTTAGAGAAGTGCTGCTAACGGCTGACAGACAACGGACGATGGACAACGCACCATCGCATGAGCCCTTCTGGCCTATGGCACAATTGACAATATATCCAATAAAATACTGTATTAACCCGTGTAAATGCCCCCCAAAAATAAGATTTGATCTGAAAAAATAAACGAAACTGCTAAATGAAACCTAATAGTAATGCTTGTGAAACAATAACAAACATTTAAAAAATTGGAACCCAAATAAACACCAACCTTCAGGAAAATGCATCGCCCATAGAGCGTATGGGAATATAGCAGTCTTAAACGATATCGGAATTTTATAAAAACATTTCTCACAACAACAATATATTAAGCAAATGAACGGCTGAACACCATGGTATAGACTATCTATTGTGTTTTACTAAAATAAGACTACTCCTTGCCAGAATACATAAGTTGTAATTAAACATTAACTTTCGTGTGGAATAAAAATTGTTTAACATAAAGTTAATGGTGTGTTGACATTTTTCATCATAATGAACATGCTATTATTCTGTGGTGTGATGAAAACTGTTGAATGCAACGATGTTCCCTAAGATTGTCAGAGCATTATATATTTAGCAGTAGAGTTATTTAATACTAGACACTGTAATATGATGATTTACAGTTTCACTTAGAAATGTTGAACGGCAAAGTTATGTGTAGAAGATGTAAAACAAAAGCCTGTGATTATAATGACAATGTACGTCAGAGCTGAGAGAGAAAGCAGTTAAGCTTATGATGCCATATACTTCTATCAAGTTATCTATTTTTGTATATATTTCATCATGCAAGTGTTTAAAATTAGTTATAATTACGCAAAATTCATTGTCAATTCCATCTAAATGAACACAAACATATTGAAGTAATTGAAAAGAAAATTCATATTTACAGAAGTATACTATTTATGCTTGAGCCAATGAATACAATAATTATGACAATCTCACGTTCACAATCAATTATTTGTTGGCCAAATTGTTCTACTTGTTACCATATCAGATGTCTCCAAGATCGGAATACTTTCAAGTAGGGACCATCAGTATTTAGTTTGCATTTCTGTTAACAGTGTTTAATTATGCTCTCTCTCTCCGTCTCCGTCTCTCTCTGATGTAAAATTCTTATTCTGTTTTACTTTTTTATTATTCCATTTTAATAAAATCATTGTCATAATGTAAATGTTTAAAATGTAGAGGAAGGACAGGATCAAATGTTGCCAGAACGTGCTTTTTTGCCAGGTCCGATTAGCTCAGTCGGTTACGTGCCTGACTATCAATACAGGGGTCGTGAGTTCGGATCCCTGCCCAGCAACAGTCTCTGTAATGATTGATATATGACATTGTTTATATTTTTCATTTATCTCTCACCGCTGATTCAAGTGGGAAATATATCAGTTACTTGCAGAGACGGGGTGTGCTTGAGTACTGGTTAACTTTTAAGATCCCAGGAAACAGTCGTTAGGTTAACTGGTCTGTTGCCCTTGATGGCATAAAAATGATGCTAAATATTCAATCAATCAACCGACCCATTTTTTTAAAAAAAAACCATTGAAATAAAATAGTTTCAACTATTACAATCAATTAGCCTATGTCAATAACATTGTATTGCATAATAATTCAGTTTTAAAAAATGTAAATATCATTTATAAAAAAGCGGTGAAATCATATTAATACATTTCTAATAAAGGCTTAAGTAAAACCTTACTTTAAAACAACATATGTACTCTAGTTAGGGTGGTTCTGTTTTTTAAAAATACTTTAGATCTTACCTGATCAAGGCTGGTTCCTGATGGTAGGCGATATAATGATGGTAAAGATGAAGATAGTTCCGGCTTGCCCACCTTGTCGTTACCTTTAAGGTAAATACAGTTATGAAAAAACAATTATTTTATAGTTTAACATGTTATTATCCAAGATCATTTAATAAATAGCAGATAGGTAAATGTCACAGTTCGAAATTGCAAAACATTTATAACCTTATTATCTACAAAAGTACAATTTCTAAGATCATGGTGGTAAGACTTACAAAGGATATTACCCTAAAGTTATAATTATTTTCGTAAAATTCCAAATAAAATTTGTCAACAAGGCAAGTTCCAACCAAATTGTTTACCTGTTTGTGATTACAACATAAATGATTCATATGAATAATAAGCAGCTAATCATTTCAAAATCGTTATACATGTTAACTGTCTCAAAATTATGCTAAAATGATGAAAATTGCTATTCACTGATCAACTTTATATTTGATAAACGGGTGCCATGCGCACATTTTAATCAAGCTCAGTCATATTTTGCATTGTAAATATTCTGAATCAATCAATTTATTTAGTTAGACATATAGAACAAATAAACATAATTTCATGGTTGAATACAGTGAAATGGCCAAGAAATAGGACTAAACAAAAATCGATAATGCATTTATGGAAAATGTACTCCCAAAAGCTATACCGGGTACTTCATTTGCCTGTACTGAATATCGCAATTTAAATATGTGACAATTTGTGATTTTAATTATCCAATTTGGCCAATTCAAGAACTTGTCCAAGATATAATGGTCACATAACAACTGTGTAAGTTTAATGAAGATCAATTATAAACTGTGAGTGCACACAACATCAAATACACATGAAGTTTAACAATTCAAGGGCCATAACTCTGACAATATTTATCCCATTGGCAAGTTCGAGAACTCATTCAATATATTATGGTTACATTATAACTGTTTAAGACTGTCAAAGTTTAAATGACAACTAGATGCACACAGGTCAAATAATGCAATTTTTGACGATTCAAGGGTCACAACTCTGACATTAATTACCAAATTAAGAACTTGTCCAAGATATAATGGTTATACATCAACTATGTAAGTTTGGTGAGAATCAAATGAAAAAAATGCTGGTGCAAGAGTACACACAAGATCAAACAGTGCAGTTTTTGACAATTGAAGGGCCATTACTCTGACATTAATATTCCCATTTGGCCAGTTCAATAACTTGTCTGAGATATTACGATTATATAACTACTGTGTAAGTTTGATGAGAATCAAATAAAAAATAAGGGTGCTAGAGTGCACACGAGATCAAATATTGCCTTTTCTAATTATTAAAGGGCCACAACTCTGACATTAATAATCCGATTTGGCCAGTTCAAATACTTGCCTGAGATATTATAGTAATATAACTTATACAGTGTAAGTTTGGTGAGAATCAAATGAAAAATAAGGATGCTAGAGTGCACACGAGATCAAATATTACCTTTTTTAATTATTAAAGGGCCACAACTCTGACATTAATAATCCGATTTGGCCAGTTCAAATACTTGTCCGAGATATTATGATTATATAACTACTGTGCAAGTTTAGTGAAGATCAAATAAATAATACGGGTGCTAGAGTACACACAAGGCTAAATAGTACATTTTTAATGTTTTAAGGGCCATAACGCCGACATTAATACTTCAATTTGGCCAGTTCAAGAACATGTCCGAGATATTATAGTTATATAACTTAAACAGTGTAAGTTTGGTGGGAATCAAATGAAAAATAAGGGTGCTAGAGTGCACATCTAGTCAAATAGTACATTTTTTAATGTTTCAAGGGCCATAACTCTGTCATTAATAATTCAATCTGGCCAGTTTAAGAACTTGTCCGAAATATTATGGTTATATAACTGTTGTATAAATTTAGTGAAGATCCACTGAAAAATGCGGGTGCTAAAGAGCACACTGCACTCAACAAAAAAGTTAATGAACAGTTAATGGACGGACGAATGATGGATGACAGACGACGGACAACGAATGACGGACAACATGCAATCAGAATCCATAATTATCATTAGTACAGTAAAATCTGTAACAAATCAATGCCCCAGTACACATCAATTCAATACCCTGTGCAACATTATTTTTTGTTGTAGTTCTATTCTTCAGCCATTTCATTACATACAACCCTGAAATTTGGCCATTTTTTTAATATGACCATGTGTCTAATTTAATATATTTAGAATATTCACAATGTGGTAAAAATAGGGTGATATTGAGTAAAATGTACACATGGCACCCGCATATCAATGATAAGGTTGACAGTGAGTTGAGTTTTGAGTCACTTCACGTATTGTATAGCATTAACACACCAGTTATTTATTAACCATATAAATCATTTATATTGTAGTCAAAGACAGTAGATAATTGGGTTTGAATTTACCTTATTGGCAAATTAAATTTTGATAACTTTTCACTTAAAACACTTTCACAAAGTTACATAGTTACAGTATTAATTAATTAGTTTAGAAGTCCAGTACGCGTGCAGGCTCTTAATTTTCGAAAAGTTCACTACTGTTGCTAATGGTTGAGAGACATCTTATTCCCAACATTCGTGATCACATGTGACAAAAGGTGCAACACAAATATTATTGTCTCTGTTATTTACTTTTAAGAGCTATGCAGCTGGATCATCCATGTCACATGACATGGTGGCGTGGTAATCGTTTTCAAAATCACTCAATGGATAACACAGTGAAAGACTGGACATGAATATCATTTTCTATATACATCATTAAGGCCATTGTGACTTCTAAGAATGGTATTGACCTATGAAATACAGTCCTAGGTCTTGTGCGGGCCACATTGATATGCCGTGGCGGTAATTTTTGCTAATCTTTTTTCTTAATTTGCCGACGAATGCACAGTAACAAATTGGACACAAAATACACATTTTAAAAATATATCTAAGGCCTTTTTCATATTTGATCTGTAAGTGTCAACTTGACTTATGAGGTAGGTATCTCAGTTTTGCACATGTCAAATCAATGGTAGTATATGTGAAAGATTTTAAAGAGATACGCATTGAGCAAGAAATTACAGGCCTGGCAAAATTTCGAGTACACACGATCTGACGGACAACCATACTTTCACCAACATTCATACATACCTATGGCATTTGTTTTTTGTACTTTCTTCTTTTTCTTACGTCGTAACTTTGTGTTATGGTAACTCATACATGTCATTCCAGTATCAGCGTCGCTCATCAAAACATCAAAACAACTGCTTGCATCAGAACGATGGATATCTGACATGTAACTTTCATCTTTACTGTCACTCATCATAAATGCCCTCTTTGGTGTCAATGAAAATGCAACCTGAGAGTTCCAAGGCTTTTTCAAGAAAATAAAATAGAGTACAAATAAGACAAACAATCTTCCTCTGTGGCAAAATTGAATTTAAAGGCAGATGTTGAGTGTTCTGTGGCTTTTTTAAGAAAAGTAAGTATAAAATAAATAAGACTAACAACAAATACAAGAAGAAAACACAACAAATACAGTTTTATATTGTACACATTGAATACATTGTATAAAACATAATATGTACACTGTAAGCACAATGTACGCAAAAGTAAAATCTGTACTTACATGTTGTTTGTTTTTTAAGTAAAACCTCAGCAAAGATTCGGACACAATGCTTTAACTCAGTAAACACAGTTGCGATAATCAACAAGTTGGAACAACAAAAAAACTTGAAGTGTATAAAAAAAAATGCATTCAAGTGGCAACCGGGGTATGATCAGTATTTAGTGATATTTTGGAGAATTTGAGAGGAGTTATGGTGTTGGATAGACAAATTTCAGCAGAGTGATCAGATTTTTTTAAAATTTAATTGTATTTTATTGGTTAAATAGATAAAACACTGTGTATAATATCAATTTTATAAAGTTAGATTTAACATCATTAGACGGCAGAAACTAAAAGGTACATAATTGTCACTTTTAAGTATTAACCATCATAAACGTTCTCCTTTCCTTGATATTATATACTGTATTAGAAGTAATATAGTTACACTTTTTTTAAATACTTTTAAATAGATTTTACCTGATCAAGGCTGGTTCTTGATATTCGTCGATATGATGATGGTAAAGATAAAGATCGTTTCTGGTTGCCCATATTGTCGTTACCTTTTAGTATAATAAAATTGTAACATTAATTATTTCATAGTTAAGCATGTTATTGTAAAATATGATTTAAACGTATGCATTTGTTTTAATTTGAAACAGGAAATGTCACTGGCATACCGTAAGTGTTAGATGCCCCTCAAATGGTCTGTGAAAATAACGATATATTTTAAAAATGGTAGCGATTTAAATGTATACATGGATATCAAGAGTAATGGACTGACGTTTCAGACTAGACAAGCTTTTTTTTTACATTAAAGTTTGACCTTTACCTTTGTGTAACCTTGACCTTGGCATCTGATGTAAAGGCCATGGTATTTCTACAGGCAAATGCAGGTGGCACATCATCATGATCACGTGTGTCAAGCTATTTTAAAATGCCTCCATGCAAGACGGAAGTTACAGACCAGCCATGAAGTATCAGATTGAAAGTGTGACCTTGACCTTTGAGGTAAGATTCTGGGTCTTACACGCAACACGTCATCATGTCATGTTGATCAATTGAGCCAAATGTTTTAGATATCCATTCATGTATGATAATAATTTAGACTGGACTTTAAATCTCAAACAGACTAAAACTATTGTGACTTTGATCTTTTAGGTATGGGTCTTACGTGTGACATGTCATCTTGATCAATTGAGCCAAGTTAAAGACAAAGTTACAGACCAGACACAAAATATCAAACAAAATTTTGTGTTAATATTGGTCATCATGTTACTAATGTGTATTGAAACTGGTCCATGAATTGAAACTGGTCCAGGTCAATCTGCTCCATGTGGGAATGGCTGTACGTTATCACAATTTAGATCAGGTGGGGAGGGGGTTGATAAAACAGCAGATTCTATTCGTAGAGAATATAACTTCAATAACCTATATAAACTGGTAAACAAATACATCAACGTCTGTTAGCCGCTAAACCACCAATGGGGGAAACGGAGATAAAACCTTACTCCTTCTCTAAAATTGATGGGATATACGTGGCCCATTGCCTACTTCCTTGATGGGGAATAGGTATATTTATACTGTAATATGCTGCTATTCAGGGTACCTTGAAGCGTATACTCTCCAAGATAAGACAGGGCTGTCGATATTACACATACTCCATGATGAGATATTCCCAAGACACTCCTTCCCCCTCGTTTACGTCTCAGATAATGGTGCTGAGAATTGGGACAGAAAGTTTGTAGAGACACTTACAAAGCTAAATATAAAGTGTATTACTACGTCCGTTTATAACCGCCAGGGTTAATGGGCTGGCTGAAGCATCACATGCTGGGTTAATTAACATAATTTCTAAACAAATAAAGGACAACCCTACTACATGGGACTTATTTTTTAACCAAGCATTAGCAGGACTACGCATGACTGTAAATGAGTCAACAAAAATCGCACCGTTCAATCTACTATATGGCCGTCATGCGACTCTCCCAATAAACGTTTTAACTGCAGCCTAGGCGAAAATACTATGGCACAGACGCGCACGAAATTGCCTTACAATAACAACATAAGGCATTTACGAAAATGTATCATAGAATGGAAGAATTAAAAAGGAAGAGCGCCAATAAGGCTGACAAAACATGTAAAGATATTGACTTTAAGGAAGCGATTGTCAGGTATGACCTATGCTAGTGACTTGCCAATTGAAAGTTAATTTCCAAATTGGGGGATCGCTTTGATAGTTTTGTCAATAATTATACTTTTTGTATTATGTCGATTTCGAAAAATCTTGTTGAGTAAGTTGAAAGAGCATTGCCAAATGAATTTGAATAGGAGTGGGCGTGTAGCCATTATACCGAAGGGAACCAACGACTCGACAACCAGAGCTGGGGCATCTACCAGAAGGTGATATTCATGTTAGAACTAAGGATATAGATTCTGTATCGGCGCTCTTGATGACTCCGATGGACGACACAGTAACGTACGTGCACTCTGGGTTGAATGGTGAAATTGTAGTACCATGAACATATAACTGTGTACTGAACTTGTGGTATAAATAGAAGTTGGCACAGAACTTCGCATAAATAAATTGTCAGTAAAAGGAAATGTGCGAACTGCCAATAAATCCACAATGTGCGGAATGGAGGTGGATATATCATTATGTACTGTAAATATTAGTCATGATAGTAAAATGTTGATACGGAAGAACGACGTGGTTGTAAACACAGGACTGTGTTTATTAAGCAGGTTGTCACAGGTGTGACATGTGTGAACTGTAATTAGATAAAGGAAACCGTGTTGATGGGAACAGATATATCAGACATTGTCATAAAACGAATAGTATTGTGAACTGTGTAATTAAAAGTGACAGACGGGGTAATTATACACACCATCTTACTTGTAGTGTGTAATAAATTCGTAGAGACGATGCATGTACGGAGATATACCGGTGACACATAGTTGACCTAGAAATGGCGGGAAATACCAGATGTACATACCAGAGCAGACGTTGGCCAGATCATCACCGGCGGATAAACACTTAACCAGAGACACTTATTTAGAAACATTGTGTGAACAACGATCATGTATGGTCTTATATAACAAAATTGAACTTATAGTGTTTCAACAAAATGGATTAATAATGTTTTAGTAATTTGAATTGATAACTTTTCAGTAAATTGAATTTATAATGTTTTAACAATTTAAATTTGTAATGTTTCAATAATTCTGATTTAGCGATTCAAGAACTTGAACTGGAAGTGACTTGGTAACTTGGACATAAAGTGTTTTAATGAATAATATGAACATGCCACAACGAGAACATTGTGCCATGGCTGATTATGCTGATTGAATATTTATGATTCTAACTGAACCAGTCATGATTTCAACTTAGCCAATAACGATTTTAACTTAACCAGTTATTATATGACTAACTCGAATTGCCTTGTTAGACAAAAAAGTAATAGTACACTTTTTGTCTTTTGTTGGGGAGGTATCTGTTGATATTGGTTATCTTTTTACTAATGTGTATTGAAACTGGTCCATGTATTGAAACTGGTCCAGGTCAATCTGTTCCATGTAGATCAGGCTGTATGTTATCACTTTAACCATAACCCCAGCATGTTGCTAGAAAGTGGCATGATTTAAACTTCTTGTGTATAGCGTTTATGGTTTAGATGAATTGACCGGTGTGTCCCACGGAACACATGTACCGCCATACTCCAAGTAGTCAATCAAATATCCACATGAAAGGGCTTGTGCATATTTTCAGGGATATAATGAAAACTTTATTGATTTGTTTACAAGTTAAAACTCCATTAAAGTCACAGTGAAATACCGTTGTATGTGGTGTGGGGCTTATACAAACTGAGCGTTTTGACCAGGGAAAGTTAGTCTCTTACGAAGAGGGAACTCTGGTCTGTAGCTTAGCTAATTAATTAATTAGTTTAGAAGTCCAGTACGCGTGCAGGCTCTTAATTTTCGAAAAGTTCACTACTGTTGCTAATGGTTGAGAGACATCTTATTCCCAACATTCGTGATCACATGTGACAAAAGGTGCAACACAAATATTATTGTCTCTGTTATTTACTTTTAAGAGCTATGCAGCTGGATCATCCATGTCACATGACATGGTGGCGTGGTAATCGTTTTCAAAATCACTCAATGGATAACACAGTGAAAGACTGGACATGAATATCATTTTCTATATACATCATTAAGGCCATTGTGACTTCTAAGAATGGTATTGACCTATGAAATACAGTCCTAGGTCTTGTGCGGGCCACATTGATATGCCGTGGCGGTAATTTTTGCTAATCTTTTTTCTTAATTTGCCGATGAATGCACAGTAACAAATTGGACACAAAATACACATTTTAAAAATATATCTAAGGCCTTTTTCATATTTGATCTGTAAGTGTCAACTTGACTTATGAGGTAGGTATCTCAGTTTTGCACATGTCAAATCAATGGTAGTATATGTGAAAGATTTTAAAGAGATACGCATTGAGCAAGAAATTACAGGCCTGGCAAAATTTCGAGTACACACGATCTGACGGACAACCATACTTTCACCAACATTCATACATACCTATGGCATTTGTTTTTTGTACTTTCTTCTTTTTCTTACGTCGTAACTTTGTGTTATGGTAACTCATACATGTCATTCCAGTATCAGCGTCGCTCATCAAAACATCAAAACAACTGCTTGCATCAGAACGATGGCTATCTGACATGTAACTTTCATCTTTACTGTCACTCATCATAAATGCCCTCTTTGGTGTCAATGAAAATGCAACCTGAGAGTTCCAAGGCTTTTTCAAGAAAATAAAATAGAGTACAAATAAGACAAACAATCTTCCTCTGTGGCAAAATTGAATTTAAAGGCAGATGTTGAGTGTTCTGTGGCTTTTTTAAGAAAAGTAAGTATAAAATAAATAAGACTAACAACAAATACAAGAAGAAAACACAACAAATACAGTTTTATATTGTACACATTGAATACATTCTATAAAACAAAATATGTACACTGTAAGCACAATGTACGCAAAAGTAAAATCTGTACTTACATGTTGTTTGTTTTTTAAGTAAAACCTCAGCAAAGATTCGGACACAATGCTTTAACTCAGTAAACACAGTTGCGATAATCAACAAGTTGGAACAACAAAAAAACTTGAAGTGTATAAAAAAAAATGCATTCAAGTGGCAACCGGGGTATGATCAGTATTTAGTGATGTTTTGGAGAATTTGAGAGGAGTTATGGTGTTGGATAGACAAATTTCAGCAGAGTGATCAGATTTTTTTAAAATTTAATTGTATTTTATTGGTTAAATAGATAAAACACTGTGTATAATATCAATTTTATAAAGTTAGATTTAACATCATTAGACGGCAGAAACTAAAAGGTACATAATTGTCACTTTTAAGTATTAACCATCATAAACGTTCTCCTTTCCTTGATATTATATACTGTATTAGAAGTAATATAGTTACACTTTTTTTAAATACTTTTAAATAGATTTTACCTGATCAAGGCTGGTTCTTGATATTCGTCGATATGATGATGGTAAAGATAAAGATCGTTTCTGGTTGCCCATATTGTCGTTACCTTTTAGTATAATAAAATTGTAACATTAATTATTTCATAGTTAAGCATGTTATTGTAAAATATGATTTAAACGTATGCATTTGTTTTAATTTGAAACAGGAAATGTCACTGGCATACCGTAAGTGTTAGATGCCCCTCAAATGGTCTGTGAAAATAACGATATATTTTAAAAATGGTAGCGATTTAAATGTATACATGGATATCAAGAGTAATGGACTGACGTTTCAGACTAGACAAGCTTTTTTTTTACATTAAAGTTTGACCTTTACCTTTGTGTAACCTTGACCTTGGCATCTGATGTAAAGGCCATGGTATTTCTACAGGCAAATGCAGGTGGCACATCATCATGATCACGTGTGTCAAGCTATTTTAAAATGCCTCCATGCAAGACGGAAGTTACAGACCAGCCATGAAGTATCAGATTGAAAGTGTGACCTTGACCTTTGAGGTAAGATTCTGGGTCTTACACGCAACACGTCATCATGTCATGTTGATCAATTGAGCCAAATGTTTTAGATATCCATTCATGTATGATAATAATTTAGACTGGACTTTAAATCTCAAACAGACTAAAACTATTGTGACTTTGATCTTTTAGGTATGGGTCTTACGTGTGACATGTCATCTTGATCAATTGAGCCAAGTTAAAGACAAAGTTACAGACCAGACACAAAATATCAAACAAAATTTTGTGTTAATATTGGTCATCATGTTACTAATGTGTATTGAAACTGGTCCATGAATTGAAACTGGTCCAGGTCAATCTGCTCCATGTGGGAATGGCTGTACGTTATCACAATTTAGATCAGGTGGGGAGGGGGTTGATAAAACAGCAGATTCTATTCGTAGAGAATATAACTTCAATAACCTATATAAACTGGTAAACAAATACATCAACGTCTGTTAGCCGCTAAACCACCAATGGGGGAAACGGAGATAAAACCTTACTCCTTCTCTAAAATTGATGGGATATACGTGGCCCATTGCCTACTTCCTTGATGGGGAATAGGTATATTTATACTGTAATATGCTGCTATTCAGGGTACCTTGAAGCGTATACTCTCCAAGATAAGACAGGGCTGTCGATATTACACATACTCCATGATGAGATATTCCCAAGACACTCCTTCCCCCTCGTTTACGTCTCAGATAATGGTGCTGAGAATTGGGACAGAAAGTTTGTAGAGACACTTACAAAGCTAAATATAAAGTGTATTACTACGTCCGTTTATAACCGCCAGGGTTAATGGGCTGGCTGAAGCATCACATGCTGGGTTAATTAACATAATTTCTAAACAAATAAAGGACAACCCTACTACATGGGACTTATTTTTTAACCAAGCATTAGCAGGACTACGCATGACTGTAAATGAGTCAACAAAAATCGCACCGTTCAATCTACTATATGGCCGTCATGCGACTCTCCCAATAAACGTTTTAACTGCAGCCTAGGCGAAAATACTATGGCACAGACGCGCACGAAATTGCCTTACAATAACAACATAAGGCATTTACGAAAATGTATCATAGAATGGAAGAATTAAAAAGGAAGAGCGCCAATAAGGCTGACAAAACATGTAAAGATATTGACTTTAAGGAAGCGATTGTCAGGTATGACCTATGCTAGTGACTTGCCAATTGAAAGTTAATTTCCAAATTGGGGGATCGCTTTGATAGTTTTGTCAATAATTATACTTTTTGTATTATGTCGATTTCGAAAAATCTTGTTGAGTAAGTTGAAAGAGCATTGCCAAATGAATTTGAATAGGAGTGGGCGTGTAGCCATTATACCGAAGGGAACCAACGACTCGACAACCAGAGCTGGGGCATCTACCAGAAGGTGATATTCATGTTAGAACTAAGGATATAGATTCTGTATCGGCGCTCTTGATGACTCCGATGGACGACACAGTAACGTACGTGCACTCTGGGTTGAATGGTGAAATTGTAGTACCATGAACATATAACTGTGTACTGAACTTGTGGTATAAATAGAAGTTGGCACAGAACTTCGCATAAATAAATTGTCAGTAAAAGGAAATGTGCGAACTGCCAATAAATCCACAATGTGCGGAATGGAGGTGGATATATCATTATGTACTGTAAATATTAGTCATGATAGTAAAATGTTGATACGGAAGAACGACGTGGTTGTAAACACAGGACTGTGTTTATTAAGCAGGTTGTCACAGGTGTGACATGTGTGAACTGTAATTAGATAAAGGAAACCGTGTTGATGGGAACAGATATATCAGACATTGTCATAAAACGAATAGTATTGTGAACTGTGTAATTAAAAGTGACAGACGGGGTAATTATACACACCATCTTACTTGTAGTGTGTAATAAATTCGTAGAGACGATGCATGTACGGAGATATACCGGTGACACATAGTTGACCTAGAAATGGCGGGAAATACCAGATGTACATACCAGAGCAGACGTTGGCCAGATCATCACCGGCGGATAAACACTTAACCAGAGACACTTATTTAGAAACATTGTGTGAACAACGATCATGTATGGTCTTATATAACAAAATTGAACTTATAGTGTTTCAACAAAATGGATTAATAATGTTTTAGTAATTTGAATTGATAACTTTTCAGTAAATTGAATTTATAATGTTTTAACAATTTAAATTTGTAATGTTTCAATAATTCTGATTTAGCGATTCAAGAACTTGAACTGGAAGTGACTTGGTAACTTGGACATAAAGTGTTTTAATGAATAATATGAACATGCCACAACGAGAACATTGTGCCATGGCTGATTATGCTGATTGAATATTTATGATTCTAACTGAACCAGTCATGATTTCAACTTAGCCAATAACGATTTTAACTTAACCAGTTATTATATGACTAACTCGAATTGCCTTGTTAGACAAAAAAGTAATAGTACACTTTTTGTCTTTTGTTGGGGAGGTATCTGTTGATATTGGTTATCTTTTTACTAATGTGTATTGAAACTGGTCCATGTATTGAAACTGGTCCAGGTCAATCTGTTCCATGTAGATCAGGCTGTATGTTATCACTTTAACCATAACCCCAGCATGTTGCTAGAAAGTGGCATGATTTAAACTTCTTGTGTATAGCGTTTATGGTTTAGATGAATTGACCGGTGTGTCCCACGGAACACATGTACCGCCATACTCCAAGTAGTCAATCAAATATCCACATGAAAGGGCTTGTGCATATTTTCAGGGATATAATGAAAACTTTATTGATTTGTTTACAAGTTAAAACTCCATTAAAGTCACAGTGAAATACCGTTGTATGTGGTGTGGGGCTTATACAAACTGAGCGTTTTGACCAGGGAAAGTTAGTCTCTTACGAAGAGGGAACTCTGGTCTGTAGCTTAGCTAATTAATTAATTAGTTTAGAAGTCCAGTACGCGTGCAGGCTCTTAATTTTCGAAAAGTTCACTACTGTTGCTAATGGTTGAGAGACATCTTATTCCCAACATTCGTGATCACATGTGACAAAAGGTGCAACACAAATATTATTGTCTCTGTTATTTACTTTTAAGAGCTATGCAGCTGGATCATCCATGTCACATGACATGGTGGCGTGGTAATCGTTTTCAAAATCACTCAATGGATAACACAGTGAAAGACTGGACATGAATATCATTTTCTATATACATCATTAAGGCCATTGTGACTTCTAAGAATGGTATTGACCTATGAAATACAGTCCTAGGTCTTGTGCGGGCCACATTGATATGCCGTGGCGGTAATTTTTGCTAATCTTTTTTCTTAATTTGCCGATGAATGCACAGTAACAAATTGGACACAAAATACACATTTTAAAAATATATCTAAGGCCTTTTTCATATTTGATCTGTAAGTGTCAACTTGACTTATGAGGTAGGTATCTCAGTTTTGCACATGTCAAATCAATGGTAGTATATGTGAAAGATTTTAAAGAGATACGCATTGAGCAAGAAATTACAGGCCTGGCAAAATTTCGAGTACACACGATCTGACGGACAACCATACTTTCACCAACATTCATACATACCTATGGCATTTGTTTTTTGTACTTTCTTCTTTTTCTTACGTCGTAACTTTGTGTTATGGTAACTCATACATGTCATTCCAGTATCAGCGTCGCTCATCAAAACATCAAAACAACTGCTTGCATCAGAACGATGGCTATCTGACATGTAACTTTCATCTTTACTGTCACTCATCATAAATGCCCTCTTTGGTGTCAATGAAAATGCAACCTGAGAGTTCCAAGGCTTTTTCAAGAAAATAAAATAGAGTACAAATAAGACAAACAATCTTCCTCTGTGGCAAAATTGAATTTAAAGGCAGATGTTGAGTGTTCTGTGGCTTTTTTAAGAAAAGTAAGT
The DNA here is from genome assembly GCA_029582155.1 of Panopea generosa. Taxonomy (NCBI): domain Eukaryota; kingdom Metazoa; phylum Mollusca; class Bivalvia; order Adapedonta; family Hiatellidae; genus Panopea; species Panopea generosa. The sequence continues at coordinate 52,043,465 of CM055896.1, forward strand.
ATAAAATAAATAAGACTAACAACAAATACAAGAAGAAAACACAACAAATACAGTTTTATATTGTACACATTGAATACATTTTATAAAACAAAATATGTACACTGTAAGCACAATGTACGCAAAAGTAAAATCTGTACTTACATGTTGTTTGTTTTTTAAGTAAAACCTCAGCAAAGATTCGGACACAATGCTTTAACTCAGTAAACACAGTTGCGATAATCAACAAGTTGGAACAACAAAAAAACTTGAAGTGTATAAAAAAAAATGCATTCAAGTGGCAACCGGGGTATGATCAGTATTTAGTGATGTTTTGGAGAATTTGAGAGGAGTTATGGTGTTGGATAGACAAATTTCAGCAGAGTGATCAGATTTTTTTAAAATTTAATTGTATTTTATTGGTTAAATAGATAAAACACTGTGTATAATATCAATTTTATAAAGTTAGATTTAACATCATTAGACGGCAGAAACTAAAAGGTACATAATTGTCACTTTTAAGTATTAACCATCATAAACGTTCTCCTTTCCTTGATATTATATACTGTATTAGAAGTAATATAGTTACACTTTTTTTAAATACTTTTAAATAGATTTTACCTGATCAAGGCTGGTTCTTGATATTCGTCGATATGATGATGGTAAAGATAAAGATCGTTTCTGGTTGCCCATATTGTCGTTACCTTTTAGTATAATAAAATTGTAACATTAATTATTTCATAGTTAAGCATGTTATTGTAAAATATGATTTAAACGTATGCATTTGTTTTAATTTGAAACAGGAAATGTCACTGGCATACCGTAAGTGTTAGATGCCCCTCAAATGGTCTGTGAAAATAACGATATATTTTAAAAATGGTAGCGATTTAAATGTATACATGGATATCAAGAGTAATGGACTGACGTTTCAGACTAGACAAGCTTTTTTTTTACATTAAAGTTTGACCTTTACCTTTGTGTAACCTTGACCTTGGCATCTGATGTAAAGGCCATGGTATTTCTACAGGCAAATGCAGGTGGCACATCATCATGATCACGTGTGTCAAGCTATTTTAAAATGCCTCCATGCAAGACGGAAGTTACAGACCAGCCATGAAGTATCAGATTGAAAGTGTGACCTTGACCTTTGAGGTAAGATTCTGGGTCTTACACGCAACACGTCATCATGTCATGTTGATCAATTGAGCCAAATGTTTTAGATATCCATTCATGTATGATAATAATTTAGACTGGACTTTAAATCTCAAACAGACTAAAACTATTGTGACTTTGATCTTTTAGGTATGGGTCTTACGTGTGACATGTCATCTTGATCAATTGAGCCAAGTTAAAGACAAAGTTACAGACCAGACACAAAATATCAAACAAAATTTTGTGTTAATATTGGTCATCATGTTACTAATGTGTATTGAAACTGGTCCATGAATTGAAACTGGTCCAGGTCAATCTGCTCCATGTGGGAATGGCTGTACGTTATCACAATTTAGATCAGGTGGGGAGGGGGTTGATAAAACAGCAGATTCTATTCGTAGAGAATATAACTTCAATAACCTATATAAACTGGTAAACAAATACATCAACGTCTGTTAGCCGCTAAACCACCAATGGGGGAAACGGAGATAAAACCTTACTCCTTCTCTAAAATTGATGGGATATACGTGGCCCATTGCCTACTTCCTTGATGGGGAATAGGTATATTTATACTGTAATATGCTGCTATTCAGGGTACCTTGAAGCGTATACTCTCCAAGATAAGACAGGGCTGTCGATATTACACATACTCCATGATGAGATATTCCCAAGACACTCCTTCCCCCTCGTTTACGTCTCAGATAATGGTGCTGAGAATTGGGACAGAAAGTTTGTAGAGACACTTACAAAGCTAAATATAAAGTGTATTACTACGTCCGTTTATAACCGCCAGGGTTAATGGGCTGGCTGAAGCATCACATGCTGGGTTAATTAACATAATTTCTAAACAAATAAAGGACAACCCTACTACATGGGACTTATTTTTTAACCAAGCATTAGCAGGACTACGCATGACTGTAAATGAGTCAACAAAAATCGCACCGTTCAATCTACTATATGGCCGTCATGCGACTCTCCCAATAAACGTTTTAACTGCAGCCTAGGCGAAAATACTATGGCACAGACGCGCACGAAATTGCCTTACAATAACAACATAAGGCATTTACGAAAATGTATCATAGAATGGAAGAATTAAAAAGGAAGAGCGCCAATAAGGCTGACAAAACATGTAAAGATATTGACTTTAAGGAAGCGATTGTCAGGTATGACCTATGCTAGTGACTTGCCAATTGAAAGTTAATTTCCAAATTGGGGGATCGCTTTGATAGTTTTGTCAATAATTATACTTTTTGTATTATGTCGATTTCGAAAAATCTTGTTGAGTAAGTTGAAAGAGCATTGCCAAATGAATTTGAATAGGAGTGGGCGTGTAGCCATTATACCGAAGGGAACCAACGACTCGACAACCAGAGCTGGGGCATCTACCAGAAGGTGATATTCATGTTAGAACTAAGGATATAGATTCTGTATCGGCGCTCTTGATGACTCCGATGGACGACACAGTAACGTACGTGCACTCTGGGTTGAATGGTGAAATTGTAGTACCATGAACATATAACTGTGTACTGAACTTGTGGTATAAATAGAAGTTGGCACAGAACTTCGCATAAATAAATTGTCAGTAAAAGGAAATGTGCGAACTGCCAATAAATCCACAATGTGCGGAATGGAGGTGGATATATCATTATGTACTGTAAATATTAGTCATGATAGTAAAATGTTGATACGGAAGAACGACGTGGTTGTAAACACAGGACTGTGTTTATTAAGCAGGTTGTCACAGGTGTGACATGTGTGAACTGTAATTAGATAAAGGAAACCGTGTTGATGGGAACAGATATATCAGACATTGTCATAAAACGAATAGTATTGTGAACTGTGTAATTAAAAGTGACAGACGGGGTAATTATACACACCATCTTACTTGTAGTGTGTAATAAATTCGTAGAGACGATGCATGTACGGAGATATACCGGTGACACATAGTTGACCTAGAAATGGCGGGAAATACCAGATGTACATACCAGAGCAGACGTTGGCCAGATCATCACCGGCGGATAAACACTTAACCAGAGACACTTATTTAGAAACATTGTGTGAACAACGATCATGTATGGTCTTATATAACAAAATTGAACTTATAGTGTTTCAACAAAATGGATTAATAATGTTTTAGTAATTTGAATTGATAACTTTTCAGTAAATTGAATTTATAATGTTTTAACAATTTAAATTTGTAATGTTTCAATAATTCTGATTTAGCGATTCAAGAACTTGAACTGGAAGTGACTTGGTAACTTGGACATAAAGTGTTTTAATGAATAATATGAACATGCCACAACGAGAACATTGTGCCATGGCTGATTATGCTGATTGAATATTTATGATTCTAACTGAACCAGTCATGATTTCAACTTAGCCAATAACGATTTTAACTTAACCAGTTATTATATGACTAACTCGAATTGCCTTGTTAGACAAAAAAGTAATAGTACACTTTTTGTCTTTTGTTGGGGAGGTATCTGTTGATATTGGTTATCTTTTTACTAATGTGTATTGAAACTGGTCCATGTATTGAAACTGGTCCAGGTCAATCTGTTCCATGTAGATCAGGCTGTATGTTATCACTTTAACCATAACCCCAGCATGTTGCTAGAAAGTGGCATGATTTAAACTTCTTGTGTATAGCGTTTATGGTTTAGATGAATTGACCGGTGTGTCCCACGGAACACATGTACCGCCATACTCCAAGTAGTCAATCAAATATCCACATGAAAGGGCTTGTGCATATTTTCAGGGATATAATGAAAACTTTATTGATTTGTTTACAAGTTAAAACTCCATTAAAGTCACAGTGAAATACCGTTGTATGTGGTGTGGGGCTTATACAAACTGAGCGTTTTGACCAGGGAAAGTTAGTCTCTTACGAAGAGGGAACTCTGGTCTGTAGCTTAGCTAATTAATTAATTAGTTTAGAAGTCCAGTACGCGTGCAGGCTCTTAATTTTCGAAAAGTTCACTACTGTTGCTAATGGTTGAGAGACATCTTATTCCCAACATTCGTGATCACATGTGACAAAAGGTGCAACACAAATATTATTGTCTCTGTTATTTACTTTTAAGAGCTATGCAGCTGGATCATCCATGTCACATGACATGGTGGCGTGGTAATCGTTTTCAAAATCACTCAATGGATAACACAGTGAAAGACTGGACATGAATATCATTTTCTATATACATCATTAAGGCCATTGTGACTTCTAAGAATGGTATTGACCTATGAAATACAGTCCTAGGTCTTGTGCGGGCCACATTGATATGCCGTGGCGGTAATTTTTGCTAATCTTTTTTCTTAATTTGCCGATGAATGCACAGTAACAAATTGGACACAAAATACACATTTTAAAAATATATCTAAGGCCTTTTTCATATTTGATCTGTAAGTGTCAACTTGACTTATGAGGTAGGTATCTCAGTTTTGCACATGTCAAATCAATGGTAGTATATGTGAAAGATTTTAAAGAGATACGCATTGAGCAAGAAATTACAGGCCTGGCAAAATTTCGAGTACACACGATCTGACGGACAACCATACTTTCACCAACATTCATACATACCTATGGCATTTGTTTTTTGTACTTTCTTCTTTTTCTTACGTCGTAACTTTGTGTTATGGTAACTCATACATGTCATTCCAGTATCAGCGTCGCTCATCAAAACATCAAAACAACTGCTTGCATCAGAACGATGGCTATCTGACATGTAACTTTCATCTTTACTGTCACTCATCATAAATGCCCTCTTTGGTGTCAATGAAAATGCAACCTGAGAGTTCCAAGGCTTTTTCAAGAAAATAAAATAGAGTACAAATAAGACAAACAATCTTCCTCTGTGGCAAAATTGAATTTAAAGGCAGATGTTGAGTGTTCTGTGGCTTTTTTAAGAAAAGTAAGTATAAAATAAATAAGACTAACAACAAATACAAGAAGAAAACACAACAAATACAGTTTTATATTGTACACATTGAATACATTTTATAAAACAAAATATGTACACTGTAAGCACAATGTACGCAAAAGTAAAATCTGTACTTACATGTTGTTTGTTTTTTAAGTAAAACCTCAGCAAAGATTCGGACACAATGCTTTAACTCAGTAAACACAGTTGCGATAATCAACAAGTTGGAACAACAAAATAACTTGAAGTGTATAAAAAAAAATGCATTCAAGTGGCAACCGGGGTATGATCAGTATTTAGTGATATTTTGGAGAATTTGAGAGGAGTTATGGTGTTGGATAGACAAATTTCAGCAGAGTGATCAGATTTTTTTAAAATTTAATTGTATTTTATTGGTTAAATAGATAAAACACTGTGTATAATATCAATTTTATAAAGTTAGATTTAACATCATTAGACGGCAGAAACTAAAAGGTACATAATTGTCACTTTTAAGTATTAACCATCATAAACGTTCTCCTTTCCTTGATATTATATACTGTATTAGAAGTAATATAGTTACACTTTTTTTAAATACTTTTAAATAGATTTTACCTGATCAAGGCTGGTTCTTGATATTCGTCGATATGATGATGGTAAAGATAAAGATCGTTTCTGGTTGCCCATATTGTCGTTACCTTTTAGTATAATAAAATTGTAACATTAATTATTTCATAGTTAAGCATGTTATTGTAAAATATGATTTAAACGTATGCATTTGTTTTAATTTGAAACAGGAAATGTCACTGGCATACCGTAAGTGTTAGATGCCCCTCAAATGGTCTGTGAAAATAACGATATATTTTAAAAATGGTAGCGATTTAAATGTATACATGGATATCAAGAGTAATGGACTGACGTTTCAGACTAGACAAGCTTTTTTTTTACATTAAAGTTTGACCTTTACCTTTGTGTAACCTTGACCTTGGCATCTGATGTAAAGGCCATGGTATTTCTACAGGCAAATGCAGGTGGCACATCATCATGATCACGTGTGTCAAGCTATTTTAAAATGCCTCCATGCAAGACGGAAGTTACAGACCAGCCATGAAGTATCAGATTGAAAGTGTGACCTTGACCTTTGAGGTAAGATTCTGGGTCTTACACGCAACACGTCATCATGTCATGTTGATCAATTGAGCCAAATGTTTTAGATATCCATTCATGTATGATAATAATTTAGACTGGACTTTAAATCTCAAACAGACTAAAACTATTGTGACTTTGATCTTTTAGGTATGGGTCTTACGTGTGACATGTCATCTTGATCAATTGAGCCAAGTTAAAGACAAAGTTACAGACCAGACACAAAATATCAAACAAAATTTTGTGTTAATATTGGTCATCATGTTACTAATGTGTATTGAAACTGGTCCATGAATTGAAACTGGTCCAGGTCAATCTGCTCCATGTGGGAATGGCTGTACGTTATCACAATTTAGATCAGGTGGGGAGGGGGTTGATAAAACAGCAGATTCTATTCGTAGAGAATATAACTTCAATAACCTATATAAACTGGTAAACAAATACATCAACGTCTGTTAGCCGCTAAACCACCAATGGGGGAAACGGAGATAAAACCTTACTCCTTCTCTAAAATTGATGGGATATACGTGGCCCATTGCCTACTTCCTTGATGGGGAATAGGTATATTTATACTGTAATATGCTGCTATTCAGGGTACCTTGAAGCGTATACTCTCCAAGATAAGACAGGGCTGTCGATATTACACATACTCCATGATGAGATATTCCCAAGACACTCCTTCCCCCTCGTTTACGTCTCAGATAATGGTGCTGAGAATTGGGACAGAAAGTTTGTAGAGACACTTACAAAGCTAAATATAAAGTGTATTACTACGTCCGTTTATAACCGCCAGGGTTAATGGGCTGGCTGAAGCATCACATGCTGGGTTAATTAACATAATTTCTAAACAAATAAAGGACAACCCTACTACATGGGACTTATTTTTTAACCAAGCATTAGCAGGACTACGCATGACTGTAAATGAGTCAACAAAAATCGCACCGTTCAATCTACTATATGGCCGTCATGCGACTCTCCCAATAAACGTTTTAACTGCAGCCTAGGCGAAAATACTATGGCACAGACGCGCACGAAATTGCCTTACAATAACAACATAAGGCATTTACGAAAATGTATCATAGAATGGAAGAATTAAAAAGGAAGAGCGCCAATAAGGCTGACAAAACATGTAAAGATATTGACTTTAAGGAAGCGATTGTCAGGTATGACCTATGCTAGTGACTTGCCAATTGAAAGTTAATTTCCAAATTGGGGGATCGCTTTGATAGTTTTGTCAATAATTATACTTTTTGTATTATGTCGATTTCGAAAAATCTTGTTGAGTAAGTTGAAAGAGCATTGCCAAATGAATTTGAATAGGAGTGGGCGTGTAGCCATTATACCGAAGGGAACCAACGACTCGACAACCAGAGCTGGGGCATCTACCAGAAGGTGATATTCATGTTAGAACTAAGGATATAGATTCTGTATCGGCGCTCTTGATGACTCCGATGGACGACACAGTAACGTACGTGCACTCTGGGTTGAATGGTGAAATTGTAGTACCATGAACATATAACTGTGTACTGAACTTGTGGTATAAATAGAAGTTGGCACAGAACTTCGCATAAATAAATTGTCAGTAAAAGGAAATGTGCGAACTGCCAATAAATCCACAATGTGCGGAATGGAGGTGGATATATCATTATGTACTGTAAATATTAGTCATGATAGTAAAATGTTGATACGGAAGAACGACGTGGTTGTAAACACAGGACTGTGTTTATTAAGCAGGTTGTCACAGGTGTGACATGTGTGAACTGTAATTAGATAAAGGAAACCGTGTTGATGGGAACAGATATATCAGACATTGTCATAAAACGAATAGTATTGTGAACTGTGTAATTAAAAGTGACAGACGGGGTAATTATACACACCATCTTACTTGTAGTGTGTAATAAATTCGTAGAGACGATGCATGTACGGAGATATACCGGTGACACATAGTTGACCTAGAAATGGCGGGAAATACCAGATGTACATACCAGAGCAGACGTTGGCCAGATCATCACCGGCGGATAAACACTTAACCAGAGACACTTATTTAGAAACATTGTGTGAACAACGATCATGTATGGTCTTATATAACAAAATTGAACTTATAGTGTTTCAACAAAATGGATTAATAATGTTTTAGTAATTTGAATTGATAACTTTTCAGTAAATTGAATTTATAATGTTTTAACAATTTAAATTTGTAATGTTTCAATAATTCTGATTTAGCGATTCAAGAACTTGAACTGGAAGTGACTTGGTAACTTGGACATAAAGTGTTTTAATGAATAATATGAACATGCCACAACGAGAACATTGTGCCATGGCTGATTATGCTGATTGAATATTTATGATTCTAACTGAACCAGTCATGATTTCAACTTAGCCAATAACGATTTTAACTTAACCAGTTATTATATGACTAACTCGAATTGCCTTGTTAGACAAAAAAGTAATAGTACACTTTTTGTCTTTTGTTGGGGAGGTATCTGTTGATATTGGTTATCTTTTTACTAATGTGTATTGAAACTGGTCCATGTATTGAAACTGGTCCAGGTCAATCTGTTCCATGTAGATCAGGCTGTATGTTATCACTTTAACCATAACCCCAGCATGTTGCTAGAAAGTGGCATGATTTAAACTTCTTGTGTATAGCGTTTATGGTTTAGATGAATTGACCGGTGTGTCCCACGGAACACATGTACCGCCATACTCCAAGTAGTCAATCAAATATCCACATGAAAGGGCTTGTGCATATTTTCAGGGATATAATGAAAACTTTATTGATTTGTTTACAAGTTAAAACTCCATTAAAGTCACAGTGAAATACCGTTGTATGTGGTGTGGGGCTTATACAAACTGAGCGTTTTGACCAGGGAAAGTTAGTCTCTTACGAAGAGGGAACTCTGGTCTGTAGCTTAGCACCTTGCTATCTGTTACTTAGAATTAAAAGTACTATTTGTAAAACCATGTGTTTGTTCTAAGTATTGCCAGAGTAGTACGCCTTGACCTTTCAGGACAGCTTCTGGGTCTTACACGCGACATTTCATGTTGATCAACTTAGCCAAGTGTGTTTGAAATCCATCATATATGACAAATTTAAGGAATAGACACGTAATCTCACAGACACAAAATGTTGCCAAACAACCTCAGTGTGACCTTGACCTTTGAGGTATGTGTGTGGGTCTTACCCATGACACGTATTCAAGTCATGCTGATGAATTGAGCCAAGTGTTTTTGAAATTTGACAAAATAACAGACCAGACACGGAATCTCAAACAGACTGAAAGTGTGGTCAAAGTTAATTTGCGACCTTGACCTTTGAAGTGGAAGTCTGGGTGCTATGTGTGACATGTTGTCATGTTATGTTGATCATTTGAAGCAAGTATTTATAAAATCCACCTATGCATGACAAGGTTACAGGCCGGATTCGAAATCTCACACAGACTTAAAATGTAGCCAAACAAACTCAGTGTGACCCTAACCTCTGACGGTGTGTGAATCTTACCCGCGACACATCTTCATCTTATGTTGATCATTTGTAGTAAGTATTAATACAATACATCTATATATAAATTATTATATTTGATAAACGGGTGCCATGCGCACATTTTAATCAAGCTCAGTCATATTTTGCATTGTAAATATTCTGAATCAGTCAATTTATTTAGTTAGACATATAGAACAAATAAACATAATTTCATGGTTGAGTGCAGTGAAATGGCCAAGAAATAGGACTAAAATAAAAATCGATCATGCATTGATGGAAATTGTACTCACAAAAAGTATATCGGGTATTTCATTTGCCTGTACTGAAGATCGCAATTTAAAATATGTGATAATTTGAGATTTTAATTATCCAATTGGCCAATTCAATGACTTGTCCAAGATATTATGGTCACATAACAACTGTGTAAGTTTAATGAAGATCAATTATAAACTGTGAGTGCACAAAACATCAAATACACATGAAGTTTAACAATTCAAGGGCCATACCTCTGACAATATTTATCCCATTGGCCAGTTCAAGAACTCATTCAATTTATTATGGTTACATTACAACTGTCTAAGACTGTCAAAGTTTAAATGAAAACTAGATGCACACAGGTCAAATAATGCAATTAATTTTTGACGACTCAAGGGTCATAACTCTGACATTAATTACCCAATTAAGAACTTGTCCAAGATATAATGGTTATATATCAACTGTGTCAGTTTTGTGAGAATCAAATGAAAAAATGCTGGTGCAAGAGTTCACACAAGATCAAACAGTGCAATTTTTGACAATTGAAGGGCCATTACTCTGACATTAATATTCCCATTTGGCCAGTTCAATAACTTGTCTGAGATATTACGATTATATAACTACTGTTTAAGTTTGATGAGAATCAAATGAAAAATAAGGGTGCTAGAGTGCACACGAGATCAAATATTGCCTTTTTTAATTATTAAAGGGCCAAAACTCTGACATTAATAATCCGATTTGGCCAGTTCAAATACTTGTCCGATATATTATAGTTATATAACTTATAGTGTAAGTTTGGTGAGAATCAAATGAAAAATAAGGGTGCTAGAGTGCACAAGAGATCAAATATTGCCTTTTTTAATTATTAAAGGGCCACAACCCTGTTATTAATAATCCGATTTGGCCAGTTCAAATACTCGTCCGAGATATTATGTTTATATAACTACTGTGCAAGTTTAGTGAAGATCAAATAAAAAATACGGGTGCTAGAGTACACACAAGACTAGATTGTACATTTTTAATGTTTCAAGGGCCATTACTCCGACATTAATACTTCAATTTGGCCAGTTCAAGAACATGTCCGAGATATTATAGTTATGTAACTTATATAGCGTAAGTTTGGTGAGAATCAAATGAAAAATAAGGGTGCTAGAGTGCACACCCAGTCAAATAGTACATTTTTAATGTTTCAATGGTCATAACTCTGTCATTGATAATTCAATCTGGCCAGTTCAAGAACTTGTCCGAAATATTATGGTTATATAACTACTATATAAATTTAGTGAAGATCCACTGAACAATGCGGGTGCTTAAGTGCACACTGCACTCAACAAACAAGTTAATGGACAGTTAATGGACGGACGGATGATGGATGACAGACGACAGACAAAGGATGACGGACAACAGACAGTCAGAAACCATAATTATCATTAGTACAGTAAAATCTGTAATAAATCAATGCCCCAGTACACATCAATTCAATACCCCGAGCAACACAATTTTTTGTTGAAGTCCTATTTTTCAGCCATTTCATTACATACAACCCTGAAATTGGGCCAATTTTTTTTTATATGACCATGTGTCTAATTTAATATATTCTGAATATTCACAATGTGGTAAAAATAGGGTGATATTGAGTAAAATGTACACATGGCACCCGCATATCACTGGTAAGGTTGACAGTGAGTTGAGTTTTGAGTCACTTCACGTGTTGTATAGCATAAACACACCAGTTATTTATTAACCATATAAATCATTTATATTGTAGTAAAAAACAGTAGATGATTGGGTTTGAACTTACCTTATCGGCAAATTAAATTTTGATAACTTTTCACTTAAAACACTTTCACAAAGTTACATAGTTACAGTATTAATTAATTAGTTTAGAAAGTCCAGTACGCGTGCAGGCTCTTAATTTTCGAAAAGTTCACAACTGTTGCTAATGGTTGAGAGACATCTTATTCCCAACATTCGTGATCACATGTGACAAAAGGTGCAACACAAATATTATTGTCATCAGTTATTTACTTTTAAGAGCTATGCAGCTGGATCATCCATGTCACATGACATGGTGGCGTGGTAATCGTTTTCAAAATCACTCAATGGATGACACAGTGAAAGACTGGACATCAATATCATTTTCTATATACATCATTAAGGCCATTGTGACTTCTAAGAATGGTATTGACCTATGAAATACAGTCCTAGGTCTTGTGCGGGCCACATTGATATGCCGTGGCGGTAATTTGTGCTAATCTTTATTCTTAATTTGCCGATGAATGCACAGTAACAAATTGGACACAAAATACACATTTTAAAAATATATCTAAGGCCTTTTTCATATTTGATCTGTAAGTGTCAACTTGACTTATGAGGTAGGTATCTCAGTTTGCACATGTCAAATCAATGGTAGTATCTGTGTAAGATTTTAAAGAGATACGCATTGAGCAATACATTACAAGACTGGCAAAATTTCGAGTACACACGATCTGACGGACAACCATACTTTCACCAACATTCATACATACCTACGGTATGTGTTTTTTGTACTTTCTTCTTTTTCTTACGTCGTAACTTTGTGTTATGGTAACTCATACATGTCATTCCTGTATCAGGGTCGCTCATCAAAGCATCAAAACAACTGCTTGCATCAGAACGACTGTCGTCACACATACTCCGGCTATCCGACATGTAACTTTCATCTTTACTGTCACTCATCTTAACTGCCCTCTTTGGTGTCAATGAAAATGCAACCTGAGAGTTCCAAGGCTTTTTCAAGAAAATTAAATAGAGTACAAATAAGACTAACCATCTTTGAATTTAAAGGCAGAGTGTTCTGTGGCTTTTTTAAGAAAAGTAAGTATTAAATAAATAATACTAACAACAAATACAAGAAGAAAACACAACAAATACAGTTTTATACTATACACATTGAATACATTTTATAAAACAAAATATGTACACTGTAAGCACAAAAGTAAAATCTATACTTACATGTTGTTTGTTTTTTAAGTAAAACCTCAGCAAAGATTCGGACACAATGCTTTAACTCAGTAAACACAGTTGCGATAATCAACAAGACGGAACAAGAAAAAAGCTTAAAGTGTATAAAAAAATGCATTCAAGTGGCATCCTGGGTATGATCAGTATTTAGTGATGTTTTGGAGAATGTGAGAGGAGTTATGGTGTTGGATAGAAAATTTCAGCAGAGTTATCAGATATTTTTAAAATTTAATTGTATTTTATTGGTTAAATAGATAAAACACTGTGTATAATATCAATTTTATAAAGTTAGATTTAACATCATTAGACGACAGAAACTAAAAGGTACATAATTGTCACTTTTAAGTATTAACCATCATAAACGTTCTCCTTTCCTTGATATTATATACTGTTTTAGAAGTAATATAGTTATACTTTTTTTAAATACTTTAGATTTTACCTGATCAAGGCTGGTTCTTGATGTTCGTCGATATAATGATGGTAAAGATAAAGATCGTTTCTGGTTGCCCACATTGTCGTTACCTTTTAGTAAAATAAAATTGTAACATTAATTATTTCATAGTTAAGCATGTTATTGTGAAATATGATATAAACGTATGCATTTGTTTTAATTTGAAACAGGAAATGTCACTGGTATACCGTAAGTGTCAGATGCCCCTCAAATGGTCTGTGAAAATAACGATATATTTTACAAATGGTAGCGATTTAAATGTATCCATGGATATCAAGAGTAATGGACTGACGTTTCAGACTAGACAAGCTTTTTTTTACATTAAAGAGTGACCTTTACCTTTGTGTAACCTTGACCTTGGCGTCTGATGTAAAGGTCATGGTATTTCTACAGGCAAATGCAGGTGGCACATCATCATGATCACGTGGGTCAAGCTATTTTAAAATGCCTCCATGCAAGACGGAAGTTACAGACCAGCCATGAAATATCAAAATGAAAGTGTGACCTTGACCTTTGATGTAAGGTTCTGGGTCTTACACGCAACACGTCATCATGTCATGTTGATCAATTGAGCCAAATGTTTTAGAAATCTATTCATGTATGATAATAATTTAGACTGGACTTGAAATCTCAAACAGACTCAAAATGTTGTGACTTTGATCTTTAGGTATGGGTCTAGGTCTTACGTGTGACATGTCATCTTCATCAATTGAGCCAAGTTAAAGACAAAGTTACAGACCAGACACAAAATATCAAACAAATTTTTGTGTTAATATTGGTCATCATGTTACTAATATGTATTGAAAATGGTCCATGAATTGAAACTGGTCCAGGTCAATCTGCTCCATGTGGGAAAGGCTGTACGTTATCACAATTTAGATCAGGTGGGGAGGGGGTTGATAAAACAGCAGATTCTATTCGTAGAGAATATAACTTCAATAACCTATATAAACTGGTAAACAAATACATCAACGTCTGTTAGCCGCTAAACCACCAATGGGGGAAACGGAGATAAAACCTTACCCCTTCTCTAAAATTGATGGGATATATGTGGCCCATTGCCTACTTCCTTGATGGGGAATAGGTATATTTATACTGTAATATGCTGCTATTCAGTGTACCTTGAAGCGTATACTCTCCAAGATAAGACAGGGCTGTCGATATTACACATACTCCTTGATGAGATATTCCCAAGACACTCCTTCCCCCTCGTTTACGTCTCAGATAATGGTGCTGAGAATCGGGACAGAAAGTTGGTAGAGACACTTATAAAGCTAAATATAAAGTGTATTACTACGTCCGTTTATAACCGCCAAGGTAATGGGCTGGCTGAAGCATCACATTCTGGGTTAATTAACATAATTTCTAAACAAATAAAGGACAACCCTACTACATGGGATTTATTTTTTAACCAAGCATTAGCAGGACTACGCATGACTATAAATGAGTCAACAAAAATCGCACCGTTCAATCTACTATATGGCCGTCATGCGACTCTCCCAATAAACGTTTTTACTGGAGCCTAGGCGAAAATACCATGGCACAGACGCGCACGAAATTGCCATACAATAACAACATAAGGCATTTACGAAAATGTATCATAGAATGGAGGAATTAAAAAGGAAGAGGGCCAATAAGGCTGACAAAACATGTAAAGATACTGACTTTAAGGAAGCGATTGTCAGGTATGACCTATGTAAGTGACTTGCCAGTTGAAAGTTAATTTCCAAATTGGGGGATCGCTTTGATAGTTTTGTCAATAATTATACTTTTTTTATTTTGTCGATTTTGAAAAATCTTGTTGAGTAAGTTGAAAGAGCATTGCCAAATGAATTTGAATAGGAGTGGGCGTGTAGCCATTATACCGAAGGGAACCAACGACTCGACAACCAGAGTTGGAGCATCTACCAGAAGGTGATATTCATGTTAGATATAGATATGATATAGATCCTGTATAGATCCTGTATCGGCGCTCTTGATGACTCCGATGGACGACACAGTAACGTACGTGCACTCTGGGTTGAATGGTGAAATTGTAGAACCATGAACATATAACTATGTACTGAACTTGTGGTGTAAATAGAAGTTGGCACGGAACTTTGCATAAATAAAGTGTCAGTAAAAGGCAATGTGCGAACTGTAAATAGATAAAGGAAACCGTGTTGATGGGAACAGATATATCATACATTGTCATAAAACGAATAGTATTGTGAACTGTGTAATTAAAAGTGACAGACGGGGTAATTATACACACCATCTTACTTGTAGTGTGTAATAAATTCGTAGAGACGAT
The DNA here is from genome assembly GCA_029582155.1 of Panopea generosa. Classification (NCBI taxonomy): domain Eukaryota; kingdom Metazoa; phylum Mollusca; class Bivalvia; order Adapedonta; family Hiatellidae; genus Panopea; species Panopea generosa. Next base: position 52,059,121 of record CM055896.1, read on the forward strand.
GCATGTACGGAGATATACCGGTGACACATAGTTGACCTAGAAATGGCGGGAAATACCAGATGTACATACCAGAGCAGGCGTTGGGCAGATCATCACCGGCGGATAAACACTTAACCAGAGACACTTATTTAGAAACATTGTGTGGACAACGATCATGTGTGGACTTATATAACAAAATTGAACTTATAGTGTTTCAACAAAATGGATTAATAATGATTTAGTAATTTGAATTGATAACTTTTCAGTAAATTGAATTTATAATGTTTTAACAATTTAAATTTGTAATGTTTCAATAATTCTGATTTAGCGATTCAAGAACTTGAACTGGAAGTGACTTGGTAACTTGGACATAAAGTGTTTTAATAAATAATATGAACATGCCACAACGAGAACATTGTACCATGGCTGATTATGCTGATTGAATACTTATGATTCTAACTTAACCAATCATGAGTTCAACTTAGCCAATAACGATTTTAACTTAACCAGTTATTATATGACTAACTCGAATTGCCTTGTTAGACAAAAAAGTAATAGTACACTTTTTTTCTTTTGTTGGGGAGGTATCTGTTGATATCTGTTATCATGTTACTAATGTGTATTGAAACTGGTCCATGTATTGAAACTGGTCCAGGTCAATCTGTTCCATGTAGATCAGGCTGTATGTCATCACTTTAGACATAACCCCAGCATGTTGCTAGAAAGTGGCATGATTTAAACTTCTTGAGTATAGCGTTTAAGGTTTAGATGAGTTGACCGGTGTGTCCCACGGAATACATGTACCGCCATACTCCAAGTAGTCAATCAAATATCCACATGAAAGGGCTTGTGCATATTTTCAGGGATATAATGAAAACTTTATTGATTTGTTTACAAGTTAAAGCTCCATTAAAGTCACAATGAACTATTGTTGTATGTGGTGTGGGGCTTATACAAACTGAGCGTTTTGACCAGAGAAAGTTAGTCTCTTACGAAGAGGGAACTCTGGTATGTAGCTTAGCACCTTGATATATGTTGCTAAGAATTAAAAGTACTATTTGTAAAACCAAGTGTTTGTTCTAAGTATTGCCAGAGTAGTACGCCTTGACCTTTGAGGAAAGCTTCTGGGTCTTACACGCGACATTTCATGTCGATCAACTTAGCCAAGTGTGTTTGAAATCCATCATATATGACAAAGTTAAGGAATAGACACGTAATATTACATACACAAAGTGTTGGCAAACAACCTCAGTGTGACCTTGATCTTTGAGGTTTGTGTGTGGGTCTTACCCATGACACGTATTCCAGTCAAGCTGATGAATTGCGCCAAGTGTTTTTGAAATTTGACAAAATAACAGACCAGACACGGAATCTCAAACAGACTGAAAGTGTTGTCATACAAAGTTAATTTGTGACCTTGACCTTTGAAGTGGGAGTCTGGGTGTTATGTGTGACATGTTGTCATGTTATGTTGATCATTTGCAGCAAGTATTTATAAAATGCACCTAAGCATGACAAGGTAACAGGCCGGATACGAAATCTCACACAGACTTAAAATGTTGCCAAACAAACTCAGTGTGACCCTAACCTCTGAGGGTGTGTGGATCTTACCCGCGACACATCTTCATCTTATGTTGATCATTTGTAGTAAGTATTAATATAATCTATCTATACATGACAAAGTTACAGGCAGGACACTAAATCTCACACAGATTTAAAGTGTTGTCAAACAAACTTAAAGTGTGACCTTGACCTTTGAGGTACAGGTATTGGTCTTATGTGCGACACATCGTCATGTTATGTTGATCATTTGTGGCAAGTATTTTTAAAATCCATCAATGAACGATAAAGTTACAGGCTGGACACGAAATATCAGAAGGACGGACGAACGGGATGCGACAGACGGACACTGCGATCACTATATACCACCCCAATATTTTGTGGTTGGGGGGGGGGGGGGATAAAAAGTATAGCAAATAAATATATGTATAAATAATAGTTTGGAACTGCAAAACAGGCATAATTCGGTCATGTGCAAAGTAAAATTTCCAAGATCATGTGCAGTGGATTAGTATATAAATTTTAGAATTCTAAATGAGGCCTTTTTTTTAATGTTTGAACTTTAAATGTCATCTTGATTTATGAGGTATGGATCTCAGTGTTACGCACAAAACATCACAATAACTGTGGTAAGTTTGAAAGATGTATGTGCATTAAGCATGGAATTGCAGGCCAGACAAAATTTCGTCTACAAACAATCTGATGGAACAAGTATTCATTGTACATGTCGCTACAATTTCTTTGTTGCGGATTTACAGCAATATTTCCAAATAATGAAGTATTGTTCTTAATATTGTTTCAACAAAATTAACAAATCTTCTTTTTATTAATGCAATATCACATTCATACATACCGGCAGTACATGTTCTTGTTTTTTGTACTCTCTTCTTTTTCTTATGTTTTGACATACTATCATAGTAACTGAAACAACTCATTCCAGTATCAGAGTCGCTCATCGAAACATCAAAACAACTGCTTGCATCAGAACGACTGTCGTCACACATACTCCGGCTATCCGACATGTAACTTTCATCTTTACTGTCACTCATCTTAACTGCCCTCTTTGGTGTCAATGAAAATGCAACCTGAGAGTTCCGAGGCTTTTTCAAGAAAATAAAATAAAATATAAATAAGACTAACAACAAATACAAGAAGGAAACACAACAAATATAGTTTTATATGGGACACATTGATTATATTTTATAAAACATATGTACACTGTAAGCACAATGCACACATTTGTTTAATATATACTTACATATTTTTAAAGTAAAGCCTGAGCAAAGAATCGGACACAACAGTTTTAACTTAGTAAACACAGTTGCGATAATCAACAAGATGGAACCAGAGAAAAAGCTTGAAGTGCATAACAAGAGCACTGCAAGCGCGTGCAGAAGCTCGTCTTTCTGCCAAATCTATTAAGTAGGTCAAAGTCAGTCAAGTAAACTTTTTAAACATGATGATGATAAGTTTAAAAAAATTAATACTACTGAAAAAAGAATAGATAAAAAAGTGCAAGTAGAACTATTAGGGTAGAATATACATTATGTATATGTCTGGTTATGGCTAGCTATAGCCAGTACTTAAGTTGAAATGTATTTAATTTAATACAATTTTTTTTTTAATCTGGGTGTGGATGTGGGGGTGGGGGCTATGTATCAAAGTTTAATAAACAGGGCTGTGCAGTTTTAATACAATAAAACAAAGTTGGAGGGGATGTCTATGGGTTTGTAACAAAGTCGAAAAGGGGCGGTGTATTTAATTCTATACAGAACAAAATTAAAAAAAAACTAGCAATGGGGTGTTCGGTAACAAAGGGGCAGAGTAGAATTTAATTTAAAACAAAACAAAATATTAAAAACAAGAGGCCCAAGAGGGCCTGAGGACGCTCTACTGACTCATAGTGGCCATACCACTTTTTAAAATTCCACAATATTTACCCTCTTGGTGGGGGGTCGTCTTAACAACATATGGATAATTACCCCCACCTACCACATACTGGACATAAACTTAATTGCTATGAAAAAGAAATACTTTAATTTCCCATATCATTCATCTGTAAAAAAATATAGTCCCCTGTACGGACCCTTATACAACCCAGCCCCTTAATTTGTCAGAACTTCACCCATTCTTAACAATTTGTTATTAGTAGAATTGATTAAGATTTTAAAAAGAAGTTTTTTTTTTGTTCACATGGATGCAAAATGAAACAAGAGGCCCAAGAGGGCCTGAGGACGCTCTACTGACTCATAGTGGCCATAGCACTTTTTGAAATTCTCCTATGCAATAGAAATATCGGAGCGGGCTCATTTTTCACTCTAGAGACACCATTTGAACCAATCTAACAAAACCATAGTTGGTCATCATTATTACATAAAAAATTTGAAAATCTGTGGGCCGTTCATGAGAAGAAAGTTTTGGACTTTTTTTAGTAACGGCGGCCATCTTGAATTTCAGATCGAAAATAAATCTTCTGTATAGTCTCCTATGCAACAGAAACATCCATGTGAAGTTTCAGTTTAATTGGCCTAGTGATTTCAGAATAGATGAAAGGAAAAGAGAATTTTCTGTTTTCCCATAGTATCCCTATGTAAAGTTCTAAGTCCCCTTACAGCGCCCCTATAAATTTTAGCCCCTTAATTCTTATCTGCAATGAAACCCCTACACATAGGGATAATTCATGCAAATATGAACAAATCTGACATACAGGTTCTTATGAAAACAGTTTTAGTAATTCCCAATTTGTACCCTTTTGGGGCCCCTCCTGACCCCTTAAGACATAGGAACCCGTTCATTTTTACAAATCTGAACTTTTTCACCAAACAATGCTTCTGTGAAGATATAGGCAAAATCACTTTCATTTTAAAAAAAATATATATATTATAATGACATGTGTCCCCTAATTGAACCCTAGGGGCGGGATCATATTTAACCCTAGGGACACCATTTGAACTAATCTAACAAAACTATAGTTGGTCATCATTATTACATAAAACTTTTGAAAATCTGTTTTGCCGTTGATGAGAAAAAGATTTTTCAAGTTTTGGACTGTTTTTAGTAACGGCGGCCATCTTGAATTTCAGATCGAAAAAAAAATTCTGTATAGTCTCCAATGCAACAGAACCATCCATGTGAAGTTTCAGTTTAATTGGCCTAGTGGTTTCAGAGAAAGTGCTGCTAACACACTTTGGAGACGACAGACGACGGACAACTCGCCATCGCATAAGCACTTCTGGCCTAGAGCTAAAAATGGACTGGGGGTTGTCCGGGGGTCGGTAACAACGTTGAAGTGGAACAAAGTATTTAATTTAAAACAAAACAAAATTTAAAAAATATGGGGGGTTGGGAGGTTGAGAAATAGATTTTTTTTTCTAGAAAAGCAAGTACAGTATAAATAAGACTAACAACAAATACAAGAAAACAATACAGTCTACAACTAATAAAGAACTGGAATATAAATGTTTGTGATGAAACAGAAAACACAAATAATAATTTTACTTATAAAGAAAAAGGAAAAATACTTTTATGTAATACTATGTGACTTATAAAGCAAAAACTGAATAAACAATCAGGTACCAACCGTTTAACTCAGTAAATATATTTACACTCATTATCAAATGGAGTTTTGATAAGTAATTACTATGACAAACAATAGTAGAGATTAATTTTAAAGATTAATCTTGGTTATTCTGGTAACAATTTCCATATATTTTCGGACACGCTTTACGGAAGCAAGTTGTATTTTAAAGATGCTAGTTTCTCTATAGTAACTAATCCTCGCGATATCGGAGGTGAACTGGTCG